>CM075252.1:4152500-4155000 GCA_037678475.1 x Bolboschoenoplectus mariqueter
TAGGGTTTAGGGTTTAGGGTTTAGGGTTTAGGGTTTAGGGTTTAGGGTTTAGGGTTTAGGGTTTAGGGTTTAGGGTTTAGGGTTTAGGGTTTAGGGTTTAGGGTTTAGGGTTTAGGGTTTAGGGTTTAGGGTTTAGGGTTTAGGGTTTAGGGTTTAGGGTTTAGGGTTTAGGGTTTAGGGTTTAGGGTTTAGGGTTTAGGGTTTAGGGTTTAGGGTTTAGGGTTTAGGGTTTAGGGTTTAGGGTTTAGGGTTTAGGGTTTAGGGTTTAGGGTTTAGGGTTTAGGGTTTAGGGTTTAGGGTTTAGGGTTTAGGGTTTAGGGTTTAGGGTTTAGGGTTTAGGGTTTAGGGTTTAGGGTTTAGGGTTTAGGGTTTAGGGTTTAGGGTTTAGGGTTTAGGGTTTAGGGTTTAGGGTTTAGGGTTTAGGGTTTAGGGTTTAGGGTTTAGGGTTTAGGGTTTAGGGTTTAGGGTTTAGGGTTTAGGGTTTAGGGTTTAGGGTTTAGGGTTTAGGGTTTAGGGTTTAGGGTTTAGGGTTTAGGGTTTAGGGTTTAGGGTTTAGGGTTTAGGGTTTAGGGTTTAGGGTTTAGGGTTTAGGGTTTAGGGTTTAGGGTTTAGGGTTTAGGGTTTAGGGTTTAGGGTTTAGGGTTTAGGGTTTAGGGTTTAGGGTTTAGGGTTTAGGGTTTAGGGTTTAGGGTTTAGGGTTTAGGGTTTAGGGTTTAGGGTTTAGGGTTTAGGGTTTAGGGTTTAGGGTTTAGGGTTTAGGGTTTAGGGTTTAGGGTTTAGGGTTTAGGGTTTAGGGTTTAGGGTTTAGGGTTTAGGGTTTAGGGTTTAGGGTTTAGGGTTTAGGGTTTAGGGTTTAGGGTTTAGGGTTTAGGGTTTAGGGTTTAGGGTTTAGGGTTTAGGGTTTAGGGTTTAGGGTTTAGGGTTTAGGGTTTAGGGTTTAGGGTTTAGGGTTTAGGGTTTAGGGTTTAGGGTTTAGGGTTTAGGGTTTAGGGTTTAGGGTTTAGGGTTTAGGGTTTAGGGTTTAGGGTTTAGGGTTTAGGGTTTAGGGTTTAGGGTTTAGGGTTTAGGGTTTAGGGTTTAGGGTTTAGGGTTTAGGGTTTAGGGTTTAGGGTTTAGGGTTTAGGGTTTAGGGTTTAGGGTTTAGGGTTTAGGGTTTAGGGTTTAGGGTTTAGGGTTTAGGGTTTAGGGTTTAGGGTTTAGGGTTTAGGGTTTAGGGTTTAGGGTTTAGGGTTTAGGGTTTAGGGTTTAGGGTTTAGGGTTTAGGGTTTAGGGTTTAGGGTTTAGGGTTTAGGGTTTAGGGTTTAGGGTTTAGGGTTTAGGGTTTAGGGTTTAGGGTTTAGGGTTTAGGGTTTAGGGTTTAGGGTTTAGGGTTTAGGGTTTAGGGTTTAGGGTTTAGGGTTTAGGGTTTAGGGTTTAGGGTTTAGGGTTTAGGGTTTAGGGTTTAGGGTTTAGGGTTTAGGGTTTAGGGTTTAGGGTTTAGGGTTTAGGGTTTAGGGTTTAGGGTTTAGGGTTTAGGGTTTAGGGTTTAGGGTTTAGGGTTTAGGGTTTAGGGTTTAGGGTTTAGGGTTTAGGGTTTAGGGTTTAGGGTTTAGGGTTTAGGGTTTAGGGTTTAGGGTTTAGGGTTTAGGGTTTAGGGTTTAGGGTTTAGGGTTTAGGGTTTAGGGTTTAGGGTTTAGGGTTTAGGGTTTAGGGTTTAGGGTTTAGGGTTTAGGGTTTAGGGTTTAGGGTTTAGGGTTTAGGGTTTAGGGTTTAGGGTTTAGGGTTTAGGGTTTAGGGTTTAGGGTTTAGGGTTTAGGGTTTAGGGTTTAGGGTTTAGGGTTTAGGGTTTAGGGTTTAGGGTTTAGGGTTTAGGGTTTAGGGTTTAGGGTTTAGGGTTTAGGGTTTAGGGTTTAGGGTTTAGGGTTTAGGGTTTAGGGTTTAGGGTTTAGGGTTTAGGGTTTAGGGTTTAGGGTTTAGGGTTTAGGGTTTAGGGTTTAGGGTTTAGGGTTTAGGGTTTAGGGTTTAGGGTTTAGGGTTTAGGGTTTAGGGTTTAGGGTTTAGGGTTTAGGGTTTAGGGTTTAGGGTTTAGGGTTTAGGGTTTAGGGTTTAGGGTTTAGGGTTTAGGGTTTAGGGTTTAGGGTTTAGGGTTTAGGGTTTAGGGTTTAGGGTTTAGGGTTTAGGGTTTAGGGTTTAGGGTTTAGGGTTTAGGGTTTAGGGTTTAGGGTTTAGGGTTTAGGGTTTAGGGTTTAGGGTTTAGGGTTTAGGGTTTAGGGTTTAGGGTTTAGGGTTTAGGGTTTAGGGTTTAGGGTTTAGGGTTTAGGGTTTAGGGTTTAGGGTTTAGGGTTTAGGGTTTAGGGTTTAGGGTTTAGGGTTTAGGGTTTAGGGTTTAGGGTTTAGGGTTTAGGGTTTAGGGTTTAGGGTTTAGGGTTTAGGGTTTAGGGTTTAGGGTTTAGGGTTTAGGGTTTAGGGTTTAGGGTTTAGGGTTTAGGGTTTAGGGTTTAGGGTTTAGGGTTTAGGGTTT